>CM032233.1:28540000-28555000 GCA_019009955.1 Riptortus pedestris
TTTATATTACATTCAATTTGCAATAAGATCGGTTCTCTTCAAGTTTTTGATCCAATGTGTAGTAACTGGGGAACATTTTCGATTGGTCTGAATTGTTCAAAAATCCGGCAGACTCTAAACCTCCCTCCCGCCCCCCTCCCACTGGTCGGATTTCAGCCATTAACGACCTTGATCTTTATTTTTACATAAAACGTTTAAATATCGAGTTTAGAACTAATCAAACAAAGATTGCGACAGCTAGAGCGTTAACAGTATATATATATAGTTTTGAAGGGACATCGTTTTCGTCATCTCCAGAGTAGGATCGATGGACATTTGAGGAAATTCGAAAATCGCGTCATGAATACGACCTCAATAGCTGATTTCCATTAAGGGAAATCTGCTAAAATGCCGATGAGTCATGCGACTACCTCAAGCATTGTTTTAACTGGATGCATCTATATAAAGAAGAGAAAACGAACCTAATAATTTTCCGATCGGTGAGTGTGTAGGTGTGTGAGTGATATTGCACGAAAGAATGCTTACAATATTACCCCGAGGCGTGCCTTACCTTTATCGGTGACAGAATAATAACAGGTCAAGTCCAGATGGAACCAGTGGTATCAACCAGATGGTGTGATACCAGTGCACAGGGTTTTCTTTGTGTTTTAATAAACATAGCCACCACGTGCATCCCATGTTATGAAAATTGTGACAATATTAGATTTACAAATGTGGGTCAGCACAGACAAGTCTTTAACCAAAAAATATTTTCTCATATTATACCAGCTAGAAACTTATATTAACTTCTAAACTTCAATTTTTCAATAAAATTTTAATTGAATAAAATAAAAGATAAATGTGAGAATAAAATAATAACTGCCACAGATTGCAATTACGAAATTATAGTGACTCAATATTTTTTACTTGCTTGTTCAAAAGAGCTTGCAATGGTTACCAGAAAGCTTTGGACGCAATACATATAAACACTGATGTTTAGAGTAATTTTCCTCATATACATATTAATCACGCAATAATCGTAATTATGATAAGTGCTCTAAACAACAGTTAAACATTAAATGGCGTGTAATGTTGAACCAAATAGAAAGCAACAAAGTACTCATTAAACTTTACATGATAATGACTTACACATCATTTAACACATACTCTATTAATGGTGTATTATCTTCGGAAACATAAATTTGTTGAGATTGAAAGTCTTTGGAAAGTGTATAAAGTTATGTTTGCTATTAATTAACGTTGCTCTGTTAATATGTCATAAGGAAGCACTCTATGATGAATTATGAATACTAAGTTTCTTCTTTGGCATAGAATATTTTTAATATTGATTATTAAATACATAAAATAGATAAATTTTTGTGCACCGTTTTAGCAGATTTCCATTAGGGGAAACCAGCTATTGTGGTTGTACTCGGATGGGATTTTCGAAAAATGTCTTCAAATGCCCACGGATCATACATAGGAGATGACGGAAGTCCTGATGTCGCTTTCTGCATTCTCTCAGTATATGTCTTATTGTCAAGTCAATGTTACAAGTTGAGCAGATGGGTTTCTCATGGAGTACGAGTGTGTTAACTGGGTGTGGCTGATTCTAAGTCTCTAGAGAACTACTTCTTCTCTCCTACAGTTTCCGAAACTTGATTGCCACACCCAAATAGTGTCCTTAATAGTTCGTTACTTTGTATTGTACAGTAGTGTGTTTAAAAATAGATGTTACTAATAATAAGAATTAATTCTATAATTAAAAACTAAGAAACTACTAATTCTATAGAACATTCATTATTTACGTAAATTTGCATGAGCAGTTTCATTTATTACATCTATTTGAACTTTGTAAATGTAAAATGTAATCATTTCGAAAAGAACCTATATGTGCTTGTGTAAAATATTTTTAAAGCGAGGACTAGGGGTAAGTAAAGCTGTGCGGAATTGGCGGCATTGTTGTATAAATAAGAAATATTTTCTACAATATTTGTAGAGAATCAATGGGGGATTTTCCCGCTGAATGGACCTTTTAACGATACTTTGGCTGAGGAAATGGGAAATAGTCGGCGGCTGATAAAGCCCTTACAGAATCCCAATAAAATGGATATTAACTCTTCGCAAACTTATATTTCTCCTCTAACATCCCGCTCTTATCACATATAGTCTTTTAGCGCAATTCACCCCCTGGAAATAAGATGTTGAGATTGTTTACAGGAAAAAATACTTAAATAATCATCAAATCATTGTAAATGAGGTCAAAAAACCAGATCAGTTTGAATTGGAAAGTGTAATATATAAATATTTTTTGTCCATTTACTCTCAAGCAGCCCCTATTATTTTAAGAATATAGAGACCATACCTCATATTTAAGCTTTAAACTCAAATGTCGTGGCTCAGTCAGCTAAACTGTAGTACTGACGAACGAATCATTTCGTTTAATTTGGGCTTTACCGCAAACATTTACGGCTTCTCATATTTAGTATTTTGATGCGAGAAACGGTTAATTATATAAGGAGACGTAAATGGATTTTGGCAGACAACCACTTTCCATATTTTGAACTTGAAGAATAGAAATGTACTTGAATACATGGGACATCTGCACATTAGAATGCGTCATACCTTTCAGATTGTTAAGTAAGCAGTAATTTCCTTCATCTTCCATTTCTAAAGTCTTTCGAAGAAAATATATAAACCCTGAATGAGGTGCTGCTGGTGTTTATAAAACCCTTCCAACTTTAACCCCCTTCATCCAACCTCATTAATCATGTCCTCAGCTGTCTTCGTGAACCTAGTCCCAACATCAACAAGATGTCGTATATCATTAAAATAATCTAGTTTCCCCCACCTTATTGTGTTCCAGGAGCCATGATTTCTAATGATTTCTCTCTCTCATCTTGACGTCCCTCGCAATCAATCTTGTTTTTTTTTTTCATGTCATGATTATGAAAGCTCACATCTTCGACAATTCTAATGGAAATTGATAAAAAATTATTCTTTCTGTCGTTTCAAAGGTTTTCTTTACACTAAAAATTTCTTTCAACGTAAAGATACAATGATTATTAATGGTATGCTAATGATTAATATTTTGAAAGAAAAAAATAGTCATACTTAATCCATCTCACTCGCACTCATTCTCTCTCTCTCTCCTTCTCATCTCCTCTCCCCCCTCTCTCTCTCCTCGATCTCTCCTCTCATCTCTCTCTCTCATCTCTCCCTCACTCCTCTTAGTCTCTCTTCTCCCTCGTCGTTCTCTCTCTATTCTACTCTCTCTCTCTCTCTCCTTCATCCTCTCTCTCTCTCTCTCTCATCTTCTCTCTTCCGTCTCTCTTCTCTCTCATCTCATCTCTCTCTCTCTCTCTCTCTCTCTCTCTCTCTCTCTTCCCTGCCCCCACATGTACTCGCCCCCTCCTCGTTTACAAACTAACGTCTTCTCTTCTTCTTTATATAATGCTAAAATAGTTCATAAAATTAACTTAATGTCTTTGATGGAACTTCATTATAATCCTTCAATAGGCCTGAATGATCTAGCCATTATTTACTATTAATAACTGAGGAATTGTATGCCATTTATTATTTAAATCAGTGGCAGTAAAAAAAGTCCATTTTAAAAACCATTAATTAACTATCTCTTATAATTCTCTAACAATTATTAAACTTTAGTTGTTTACGGATTATTAATTAAAATTGCATTGAACGCGACATTCGCACATACCTTATAGCGATTTTCCTTTCGAAAACCCAGCTTTTGACGAATAACGAGAAATTATCTGAATAACGAATAAAAGATAATTATTTATCCTTTATCCGCGACTTAAAAATTTAGCGATTTTATTTATTTTAGAAAGAATAAAAGAGTAAGCCGCCATCGTTTATTTTTCCTACACTTTTGGTGCACCTATAAAACCCGTAAGTGATGGTATTACAAGCCAATGTTTTATTCTTTATTTAAGAAGTTGTTCATTAGCCACGCGGTGGTGAGTGGGCACCAGGGGAGCGAATAGAAATGTAACTTTGAAGTCCGGTAACCAAACAGTTAATTAAAATTGACTGCGGCATCTCTGATTTGAAATTTAACATTTAAAATACAGAAGACTTAAATTTTCCTACTACACCACATTCCTACACTCATGCATATTATATGAATTTGAATTAGTAAATTTTAGCAATGCAATCGTAAGCTTTGGTTAGCCGTTCTGGCCAGAATATAGGGAGTTCTATCGGTCTGTTATTTTATAGGGACCAGAATTTAATTAATACTTGTTCATTTCCTTCTAGTTTTTGTTAGAGCTTCGATGATGGAGAGTGCTTTAAATTAATTAGTAAACTATTTGATGAAGTTGTGGCCCTATCTCATTCATCAGAGGATTTGATGTTGAAAAGGTCATAAAATAAAAACGATATATTAGTTCACTCAACTTTATTAAAAACTCTACATGAATCACTATCATTTATAAACCCTTCAGGAGTATCGGACGACCATTCATATCAAAGAGAACGACTAGCCCAAAGAGCCACATCCGGACTTATAGGAAAAAAAAAATAGTTGATTCTATAAAGATCAGCTCATCCATGAACTGATTGAAAAATAGATTTCCACATTCATCAAAAAATTAAAGGTCTAAAAAAAACAATCTCGTTGCTTTTCACGCAATAATGTTTAATCAATGTTAATATCCTTGTCAAGTGTATTTTTACATTTGAAGGAAATATATTTCATAAAACTGATAAAGCTTATCTCAAATACCATGAAATATATTCCTTAAATGTTTTAGCTTTCTCATTTACTTTATTCTTTATTAATATAAATATTTTCGTTTATTTTTTATATCATTAAATATCTTATATTCCAATAATTCGAGATATTCATTTAAGTTCTCCGAAATATCTTGAGAAGTAATAGGGAAGTTTTACCGTGCATCTTTATCAACTTTTCTATGTAGATAGATTGATTTTATTAGCTAATATACGAGTATACATATTTTAGCCTGAGTCTGGCCCATTTAGTGTTAGTAATCTTACTAATAAATACAAAAAAATATATAAGAACTAATGACATAATATTAACCTACTATATACATAAAATAATACATTTCTTTTTTTAAAAAAATGTTTTCAAGTAGTTCTTAAACTTCTAAACTTCTTTAAAACCTTAATCTGATAAGTACTATTTAAACATTACATATTTTTACTTCTATTTATTTGTTAACTGTGACATGTAAATTGGCTTCGTTGGACGTTTCTGTATTATAGTGTTTAATTTTCAAAATAATTGTAGATACTATTTCGTAACCTAGTTGCATACTGCTGAAAGGAATAAGTAAACCATGTTCAGTTTATGAATGTCCTCAATATGAAGAATATTTTCCAGGGACATTAAGTTATCACTTATGGCTATAAACTTCTTCAAGTATTGCTCTCTATGATAGCTGTATTGTGAGCATTGCAATAATAAATGTTATAATCCGTCCGATATAAACTCCTGGCAGCAATCACAAATTTCTCCAGACTTTAATATTTTTACTTATTTATTGTGATACAGCTTCAAGTAATCGTTATTTGAAATTCTCAGTTGGCTAACTAATCTTACTTTCTTCATATTCACTTTCAATTTCAGATAATCTTTTGGTTGGGGACTGTTATAATGACAGACACTTCTATAAAGGGGATTGAATGATGAATTGATGTCAGTGGATAATATGTGACTTGTTGCTTTTTCTAAAATTTTAACATGTCTATGCATTCACCAAGTTAAAAATTTATCCAATCCCACTAGGGATGCTGAAAGTATGAAGAGCCTTTTCCATTTACAAAAGGTCAATACTTCACAAACAAAGATCTAATCATTCTTCATTGTTACTATTTTCCTTCAGATGTTTATAAAAGGAGCTATTTACGACTTCTTGCACCCTCTTCCCAACCATTTGGTTACTCCAACAATGCCATAAAATGCACATGTTTTACTACCTCTTAAATAAGAACAAATACAATTCGCAGTATCGTTCTTATAACTTAAAAATTTTAGGACTTCCCTAATTCCCTTCTTAATGAGTGAAAATATTATAAGTGACAAATTCAAACTCGCCAGGTAAGGGTATTTATTTTTTTTTCTAATTAAAACTGTGTTTTATTATTATCTACACGTAGGATAACTATTTATCAGGGGCGATCAAATACATTCCTTGTTATGTGCCGTTTAATTTGAACTAGGCGAGGTATTATTAGCAGATTTCACTTTTGGGAAATCAGCTATTGAAGTCGTACTCATGACGCAATTTTCGAAATTTTTCTTCAAATCTCCGTCGATCCTGCCTAGGAGATGACGAAAATGAATTCCTTTCAAAATTGTATGTACATATATATATATATATATATATATATATATATATATATATATATATATATATATATATATATATATACTAGCGGACCCGACAGACGTTGTCCTGCATGATATTTCAAGCGATTAGGATATTAAATTTAATAATATTATGTTTAAAACAAAAGCTACTTTTAATAACACAAAAAAAACAACTTTTGTTATGTGCACGTTTGCCTAAAAACAAATAGAAAATGAAATATCGCGAATTTTTTATTCAGGCCTTCCTTATAACCCCCACTACCGTTCGAACTTAATGTAGCTTATAATCATGGAAGAATTATTGCAAATTTAAATATAGAGTTTTTTTTAAGTTCAGTTCAATCGTTAGTGACCAATAAAATTGTTGGCTCCCACTTTAATATTTTAGTGTATATCTCGTTTATACTTTGTTATAGTACAAAAATAAATATAACAAAAGTTACTCTAAATAACAAAATATCAACTTTTATCTGTGCATATTTGCCGAAAAACCAATAGGAAACGAAATATCGCTATTTTTAATTTTAGGCCTCCCCTAAAACCCCCACTCCTGCTCCATCTGTCGGGCTGATTTGTGAATCTAAACCATCCAGGGTAAAACGCATCCAAAAAAATTCATTAAAATCGGTCCAGCCGTTTAGGAGGAGTTCAGTGACATACACACAGTAGAATTATATATATATATATATATATATATATATATATATATATATATATATATATTTGTCTGTTACCGCTCTAGCTTTTTTTATGTAAAAAGAAAGATCGAGTTCGTTAACTGCAGAAATCGGACCAGGGAGAGGGGGGAGGGGTTTAGAGGGAAGGAATTTCGAAAATTCGATATATCTCTGTTGCTATAGGTCGGATCGAAAAATTGTGTAGAACCAATCAGATTGCAAATGAAATTATTTATAAATATTGTTCAATATATATTTTCTGGATTTTATAGTTTTCTGCATTCAGTAAACACCCACTCTTATCACGTTATATTAATAATAAACTGTTATATCATGAACCTCGTCATTACAGGGTTAAATAAGGAATATTGTTTTCATTGTACTTTTACTTTGTGAGATATATGCAAATACATTCTGGAGACCCCCCTCCTGTCTATGTTCTTGGACAACTACAATTTGAGTGATTGTGATAAAAATTATTCTGCCTCATTATAAATTACCGTTCTAGATATAGTAAATAGTTTCCAATAAAATGTATATGTTATATTCAGATATATTTCATTAATTGTGTTTCTTTCCGGTTTAGAATCCAGGTTGACTGGCCTGTTTGTTTACAATTCAGAAACTTTCCATTATAGAGTCATTAACTTGTAACTGAAAGAGTTCTCATTACTGTTTGTATTTATTCCCTTAATATTTGCAGAGGTGTTGCAGTACCAGTACGTTGATTTAGCTATTGTAAACCTTCGCGTGGGAATCTGCTTAGTTCATGCAGCCCCTGCGTGACGGACTTTCCTATTTAGGTAGCCAACCACTCATCCCACTACGGGCTGACCTATGAGCCCCTGATACTTAGTTTTCGGTTTTATAACAGGTATCATCTATCGTTCTATATAATTCGTGCTATCTATCGTTCTGTGAGAAACCGATATCAAATGTTATTTTTCATACAGTTATAAGCCCAAATAATCTGTATTTACGAGTATAACTCCAGCCTTTAGAGAATCTCCATATTTCCTATAGATCTTTTCCCTCATTTCTTTTCTTTTCACCCTTTAGAGACTTTTCTCGCAGGGTAAATTCTTAAGAGATAAGTCTCATTCATTACAATATTTTTAATATACGCGTTTATACTTTTTCCTTTTTTTGCTTATTCTTGATCACCGTAATAACTATGGTATCATTTTTTTTTTATTAAAATATTTACATTCACCCCGTTGGGCTTCTTTTTATAACTATAACTCACAGATGGATTGGGAGATAAATATTTATGTAGTGATTTCTTTGTATTTATGTGTGAAAGGAGTGTATTTTCTAAATGCGCTTTACAATTTGTATATGTATTCTGTTTGAGAATTTCTTATTGCGTTACACTATTTTGATATTGATAATAAATATATTACATAAAAATAACAAAGTAAATAAAACTCAATAAAAGGATATTCAATAAAAGGTTAAATTATTTAAAGTCCGTCACGCAGGGGCTGCGTAAACTAAGCAGATTTCCCACTTCAAATATCCCCCTCTAATTATCTAACGTCTATATAAAACGATTAAATTTCGAGTTTGGTAACGTTCAAACAAAAATTGCGACCGCTAGAGCGTTAGTAGACAAATATATCTATATATATATATATATATATATATATATATATATATATATATATATATAAAATTGTAACCTCTGTCTGTACATTGATTTTTTTCTAGAAATTTCACGATAACTTTTCGTTTCACATGTCATAGACACCATAACTGCATTTTGTTTCTTTGGTGTGTGTTTGTTTATTTGTTTGTTACCTTTCACGCATAAACGGCTGAACCGAATTTTATGAAACTTGGTATGTATATTACTACTAACCCAACTTAGACTTTAGGCTATATTAATATCCTCTGAGACGAACAGGAGTGGGGGTTATAAGGGAAGCCAGAAATTAAAAATAGCGATATTTCGTTTCCTATTGCTTTTTTGGCAAATATGCACATAACAAAAGTTGTTTATTTTGTTATTTAGAGTATCTTTTATTGTATACACTTTCGTCGTATACCGAATGTGTAAATGCGTTATACGCTAAAAATTATAACGGGAGTCAACAATATTATTAGGCCCAAAAGACTGAACCGAATTAAATATGACTCGGTATGTGTATTAGCACTGACGCCTTAATTATCATAAGCCATATCAACTTTTCTAGGGATGGGCAGGAGTGGGGGTTGTAAGGGAGGCATGGAATTAAAAATAGCGATATTTCGTTTCCTATTGGTTTTTTGGCAAATATGCACATAACAAAAGATGTTTATTTTGTTATTTAGACAAACTTTGTCATGTACACTATCGTCGTATACCGAAGTATAAAGGCGTTATACGCTAAAAATTATAGCGGGACACAACAATTTTATTTGGCACAAAAGATTCAACCGAACAAAATAAAACACTCGGTATGTGTATTAGCACTAACGCCTTCCTTATAATAAGCCATACTAACATTTCTAGGGACGGGCAGGAGTGGGGGTTATAAGGGAGGCCTGAAATTAAAAATAGTGATATTTCGTTTCCTATTGGGGTTTCGGGAAAATATGCACATAACAAAAGTTGTTTATTTTGTTATTTAGAGAAAGTTGCCCAACAATTCTTTTCAATATGAACTACCAGGTACCTCACCTGGAAAAATTAATTCAAATGTATGTTAATATTTTGTCCTTAATAATTCAAATCTATACATAATGCACAGGAAACGGGAAATATGACAATATGGAGGACAGTGAAGTCTTACATAAGAAATTAATTTTATTATTAACAAATCCACAGAAACGACGGGTATTAACCCTAAACACTGGGACGGGTAAATGTCAAAATATTGTGCAAAGTAAAGCCTTGCCATAAAAATACCATCAACATTCAGCCTCAAATGAATTCCTGAGCGAAGCCGGGTATCTGAGCTAGTATATATATATATATATATATATATATATATATATATATATATAATTTTGAACGGACCTCATTTTTGTCATCTCCTGGGTAGGATCGATGGACATCAGATAACAATTTTCGAAAATCATCATCATAAGTACGACCTCAATAGCTGACTTCCCTTAAGGAAAATCTGATAATTTAGTAAAAAATCCCAAGGAAGGATTATCTGTGCAGATCAGCACCATACATGCAGCCCTTCTGACGCATTTCTTTACAGAGAAAAGGCCGTCAATGGGCCATCTTACGGCGCGAAACCACTCTAGCACTCTCGCAGGATCCTCTTAGCCTCCTCGGCCAACCTCCGATACATAACAACCGAGAAAATCATTCCGGCTGGTGTACGTAGCACATTGCCTCAGTAAATTTTCACGTTTAAATCTGCTTCCGTTTTTAGGTTTAGGTAAATCATTCGCTTTTGAGCTCTGAGTGATTGGCAGATATGTTTGTTTACAATTCAGATCCAGTTTCCGTTGGGGGCTTATTAAAATTAATTGAATGATTTCTTATTACCATTTGTATTTACACAGGGTGGTGTTAAATAAGTGTTACTGTTCAATTTAAAAATAGAAGCGGCAATAAACTATACCAGCCCCATCTGTTGTCAACTAGACCAACCAAGGATCCCCCCTGAAGAGTGCTGACCTCTATAGCCTACTTTTGAAAACACAATTTGAGAGGGCATCCTTGGGTTCAAAGTGCAACAGATAAAGAAGACAGGCTGGGACAGTAGAGTGAGTAGGACAGTAGAAGAGAGAGTAGAGCCCCCATGTGCAGCAGCAGCTTTAGCTTCTTTTTTTTCCACACCCATTCTTTAGAACTTCCAACATGAGTGAAAAAAGGAAGGAGCATCCAGGGGGAGACCAGAATGGAGTGAGAAAGAGGGAGAACACCATAGCAGCATCAGGACAGTATCACCATATCAACAGCATCCCTTGAAGTAATTTATATACTAACTCACTAACACATATATGCCCTGCAATAGCCCATCCCACCATATCTTGTAATTATTCAATATAGTATTAATAGTAATAACCGTTTTATAAATCATGGTCCTCCGGTATCAAATCACACAAAACTTACATGAACCAGCACCTCTCTTGAAATATTTACAAGCCGTTAGCGGGTAAGGCCGAAGGGCTTGTAAATACAGTTACCATCATACAGATTTCTCTATTGTAAAACTTTACGTGGGAAATCTGCTTAGTTTAAGCAGCCCCTGCGTGACGGGCTTTTGTTCAGTCTCGATTGGTCAATAGGAAGATTGTTTCACTCGGCTTTGTGCATTTCCTACAGGTCAAAAGTGTTTTCCAGAGGTTGAGGACTAGTATATAAATATTTATCACACGAGAAAAAGAGTCAATATCGCTCACTTTATTGAATAATCTGTTTTACATATTTCGAACATATTTATTTTCTTTCAATCTTCTTTCAGAAGCCAAAATCCTATATTACGTGACAGTGTTCGTAATATAAGAATTTGGCTTCTGAAAGGCATTTCGAACGAATGTTTATATTCAAAATATGTAAAACACATTATTCAATAAAGTGAGGAATTTCGACTCTTGGCCTCAAGTGATAAATATTTGCATAGGGGTTCCCAACCCCAGGGCAAACGCTTTTGAACCTTAGGAAATGAGAAGGATGTGAGGTTCCTTCGGGTTGGAAAGAAGAGAAGTGGGAAAAAGGAGAGAGGGTAAGGAAGGAGAAAGAGGGTCTAGAGATTTGGCCTAGGTCGAGTATAGATTTGTAAGAGAGGCTCCTCACGAGATTAACCATTGTCAGTGGGATCGATGCAGAAGAGCCCTCCGGGGGGACCCCCGGGCCTGTCAGCGATTCCGCTCGACCCCCTTTCAACCTCTCTCGTCATTTACATACTAACCACTAGCTCCAGACACTCCGCCACACGGGCGATGCGTACTCTAACCACATTGCCCAAGCGCTACAATATGATGCCTTGACGATCTCATCAAAACCCAACTGAAAGTGGACACTGAGCATATTCCTAAGAGTTTTTCAGCAGATTTCCTTTAAGGGAAATCAGCTATTGAGGTAGTACTCATGACGCGATTTAAGAAAAATTTCTTCAAATGTCCATCAATCCTACCCAGGAGATGACGAAAATTAGGTCCGTTCAAAACTATATATAAATATATGGTGTTGTTGTTTTTTAGAGTTTTGGTCAGTGTTGGTGAAAAAATCTTAGTTCATTCCAATATTTCGAGAATATTTATTTTATCTTCTTCAGGGCAAGACAAAAGATATTTAAAAATTATTTTACATCACTGTAGTTCCCCTACTGTAAACAAACGAACTACAGTGATGTAAAATAATTTTTAAATATCTTTTGTCTTGCCCTGAAGAAGATCAATAAGTAGTCGCGAAATATTGGAATGAACTAAGATTTTTTCACCAACACTGACCAAAACTCCAAAAAACAACAACACCATATATATATATATATATATATATATATATATATATATATATATATATATATATATATTTGTCTGTTAACGCTCTAGCGGTCCCAATTTTTCTTTCACTCGCATTTTCGTGAACAAGAATATTTTATCGTTTTATGTAAAATGAAAGATCAAGTACGTTAAGGGCTTAAATCGGACAAGTGGGGGGGGGGGGTTTAGAGGGGAGGAAATTCAAAATATCTCCATTATGTGTCGGGTTGAAAAATCGTATATGACCAATCTTATTGCAAATTAAATTTACTATAAATATTTTTACATACATGTTTTCTCTATCTTGAATATTAACCGAGATATTTGCATTTTTATTAAGTGTGTGCCTGAGAACAGAGTTGAGATCGGCTGAAGTCGGTTCTGTTCCGGACTTTCCGGTAGTTCGGCCGTTTCCTTATCTTTTCGGCTCTCGTGAAATTGGTTTAGAGACTCGTTACTACTACTGTTACTAGTATGCAGATTTATCTATTTTAAAACTTCAGATGGGAAATCTGCTTAGTTTACGCAACCCCTATGTGACGGACTTTATTTTAATAGCACGAATATTAAAAAAGTTGCTAGCACGGTCTTCTTTTCAGCCTTCAGTAAATCCCCATTCCTACTGAACGAATTTTTTCTTTGAAACAGAGAATTTATGGTAAGATGGCATTACTTGAGTGTCTTTGGAAATCTCGTTAGTTTACGCAGCCCGTGCACGACGAACTTCTAGTTCTGTACGAGGTAGGACCGGACATTTTAATAAAGTTTGGTAAACCTGCAATAAGAGTACAACTTAGGGACTAAGTATTAATTGAGAAATGAAATGTGTTTACCCATTAAATTTTAACATAATAATAAACAAAATTTCTTTACATGTTATTGAATAACATTTATACTTATATAATACATTCGTTATAAAATTAGTTCCAATTCTATGAATACATATTATCAAACCCATCAATTTAAATAATTACATAAAATAAATTAATTCCATTGACAATATTAATACCACCCTAAATATATAACATACATTTTTCTGTAATCGTTGAATAATGGTAACATTACTAAACTGAAATGAGTGAAGAAAGTGAAACATTTTGCAATAGAGTGAAGAAAGTAATCACGTTCTTCACAAGTGAAGAAAGTGAATTGCCTTCTTAATTAGTGATAAGTATAAATTAAAAAATAATTTGAAGATGGAAATTAAATGCTTTTAAATGTTTCTTAACATTGTAAGAATTTATTTTAACAAAATAAATTGAAATGTTAATGAATTATTGGTGGAAATAATCAATATATTTTAAAATTTAAATATAATAATAATTACCTTCCTTGTTTATAACCTGCACTTGTTTATAACTGCACTACTTCACAATCATCACTAGTTGTTTTATAACTATGCTTATAACCTACCAACAACATACACCATAATCTTCACAACATCCTAATTTTGTTCATATTCTGGTTAGATCTGATCATGTATTACACGATTACAGAAAAAAATTAATATTACTCTCGTGACGAAAGTAGAATTTACAACTCACGTGAAATTACCACACTCGCTTCGCTCGTGTGGGTAAACGTTTCACTCGAGTTGTAAAATGATCTACTTTCGTCACTTGTATAATAAATAACTATTTTTTTAATTTATTAACATGAAAATTTATTAAATGTTGACAAGCTTTCTAAATGATGAGAAACTTGTCCTACCTTAAACAGACAATTTACCTGATCACAAATTATTTTTTGACCTATTTTTATGACAAATATTTTGTAGATTTATTTAGTAATTGAACATTTTTGAGAGTATTCAACTTTTTTATACAAACATCCTTCAGACATGAAGTTTTTAAATTTATTTCTTAAACCAAGAATATTCTTTAATAGATTAAATACACTCGGGAAGAGCGTTAAAGAGTTTTACTCCTGAAAATGACACGCTTTCCTTGGACTACATTTGTGGACAGTCTTGATTGTGTGCAGTCAAGTATGTGAGCTCTTAATATTTGGGGAGTGTTTGGAAGCAGGTCACGTCTTAGTAGGAAAGTTTTTTCGAATCCGAAGACTTATTTCTACAGTCCTTGTTTGACCCCGACCTGCAATACTCAGAGCTTGTCACTAATGTCAGCAGATTTCCCTTAAGGACAATCAGCAATTTAGGTTGTACTCATGAAGCGATTTTTGAAAACATTTCTCAAATGTCCATAGGTCCTGCCCAGGAAATGGCGAAAATGAGGTCCGTTCAAAAAAAAAGAATATATATATATATATATATATATATATATATATATATATATATATTATATATATATATACTATATATATATATATATATAATATATATATGTGTGTGTGTGTGTGTGTGTGTGTGTGTGTGAGTTGTGTCTTGTGCTGTGTGTGTGTGTGTCTGTGTGTGTCTGTGTGTGTCTAGTGTGTTGTGTCTCTGTGTGTCTGTGTGTGTGTGTGTGTGTGTGTGTGTGTGTGTGTGTGTGTGTGTGTGTGTGTCTGTGTGTGTCTGTGTGTGTGTGTGTGTGTGTGTGTGTGTGTGTG